>VZSF01003870.1:575373-606639 GCA_013398295.1 Chionis minor
AGGGAAGGAATCTTCATATTCCCTCATAAAACATGACTACCGTTCTCTTTCAGTAGCCTTTTTTGGTAAGATACCACATGCCTCATCAGCCATAAATTCTTCGAAATAGTTGTGTTACATATCAAAAAGCAACTTTGTTTGCCTTCTGAAGGCAGTTTCTAATGAATTAAAGAATTTGTTCAGTCCCAAATAAATGTAATAGAAACTACAGTTCTTGTTAGTGCTTTCTAAAGCCTCCCCTCTTAGTAGAAAAACACTAATATACAAACACTGACTTCTCAGGCAAAGAAACAGTGAACTAAGGAGACTATTTGTGACCAAAAATATAAACTAATCAGAAAATTCTATTCTATATAGAAAATACAGCTCTACAGATAGGTTTCTTTTTTTACCATATATCCATTATCTACCCATAAGTCTCTCATCCATATACCTTCAAGCAAGACGAGTAGTGCCACTGAGTGTTTTCCTGTAGGTCTGGATATTATAGAATTTTAACTCCAAAATATTTGGTATTTGAATTGGTTTTTCTGGTTTGTTTGGTTGGTTTTTATCTAGAAGGGACTCAAAGCCAGACTTTTCAATTAAAACATACTTTTATTCATAAAAATTTTCATTTGAAACAATTATACACATTAATGCAGTAGAAAATAAAATTCAATAGCTGAAACAGGGGCACAAAATTTTTTAACCCAATAAATATCCAGTNAATGATTAGCCAAGGACTAACTCTGATCTCTCCAGCCTAATGCAGTTCACCTCTCAATTAACTCAGACAACAACTTTCATAACCCATCCAACCTTGTTCAAAAAGGGGTGGAATTAGAAAAGACCCTAATTCTAAGGAAAAAGTAAGAGTGCTGTAGGGTTATTTGCAGAGGACCTGCTCTGGTCCACAAAATATTTGCTGTCTGCAACAAGATAAGAAGCCAAGTCAGATTCCAAGTTATGCCCCATGGGCTGGAAGTTAAAAACATGTTTCAAAAAAAAGAAGAGATATATCTGATATGGAACCAAGCAGAAATGGAATCAAGTAAACATTGTAGTTACTTGAAAAAATAATATACATTTCATTTACTGTCATACAACTTTAGANTGTTCAGTCCCAAATAAATGTAATAGAAACTACAGTTCTTGTTAGTGCTTTCTAAAGCCTCCCCTCTTAGTAGAAAAACACTAATATACAAACACTGACTTCTCAGGCAAAGAAACAGTGAACTAAGGAGACTATTTGTGACCAAAAATATAAACTAATCAGAAAATTCTATTCTATATAGAAAATACAGCTCTACAGATAGGTTTCTTTTTTTACCATATATCCATTATCTACCCATAAGTCTCTCATCCATATACCTTCAAGCAAGACGAGTAGTGCCACTGAGTGTTTTCCTGTAGGTCTGGATATTATAGAATTTTAACTCCAAAATATTTGGTATTTGAATTGGTTTTTCTGGTTTGTTTGGTTGGTTTTTATCTAGAAGGGACTCAAAGCCAGACTTTTCAATTAAAACATACTTTTATTCATAAAAATTTTCATTTGAAACAATTATACACATTAATGCAGTAGAAAATAAAATTCAATAGCTGAAACAGGGGCACAAAATTTTTTAACCCAATAAATATCCAGTAAAAATATATGCACCCTGAGTTTGTCCTGTAGTTTCAGAACTACATCATTCTCTAATGCTAGAAAAAGATGTAATAAATATCTCTTTAAATCTCCTAGTAAACTTTTTACAAATGAAAGTGAATATAGCTACAATTTCTCAAGTTTCTATCCTCTCAAAAGAAAGCTAGAAAGAAGAAATGTACATCCTCTGACACTTGCATTTTTTTAAATATATAACTGGTTTATATATACACTATATACATATAGCATGTATGTATATTAAATATATGTATTTATATACACACTTTTTAAAACTGCAAGGAGTTGACTTGAAATGATATTTAACCTGAATCCAACCTTCCCTCTCCTTCATTAAAATTAGGTACCTAAGTGTCAGCTACAGTGTGAAAGCCTTTTCCAAAAGTAAGAATTAAGTGAACTTTCAAGAATATTCATAACATATTATTACATTATATATAATTCCTTGAAAACAAATCGCATTTCAGGCAAGATAAACTGCATTCCTACTCTTTTTCCCCCGTCTCGTTCTACTTCACCCTTAGTCCTTCCTGAAGAAGTAATGGAGTCAGTATGGAAGAGTAGTAAATATTAGTATCTTCCATTACCCTCGAGTGCTTTAAACCTGTCACACCTGGTCAGGAGCGAGGTGTTCAGAGACTACAGCCAAGCGAAGGAAAGCAGGCACAGCTGGCACCAGCTGTAGTTTGACCTGAAGGTTGCTGCTTGGATCATTTGGTCCCTTTCCCTGTTTGGGAGCACTCAAAACTAGATGAAATTTGCTTTGGAAGTGATGCAAAGAGGCTACACCCACTCGCATGTGCCCATTTCCCACGGCTGCAAGAGGAAACAGGATTAGGAAGGAGGGAAGTTCTGTAACACTGGTAATCACCCAAAAGAAGCTATGACACATGCTCACACACTGGACACTCAACTGACATTCATGATATGGGGACAAAAACCTACTATGACTTCATGAAAATCACTTTTAGTAACACGTTTCCTCAGCCACTTTCAATGGAAAAGCCACCTAATCTTTTTAGAAAAAGGTAGCCCGAAGAAAAACCCCAACTGTATGAACTGTTGCACTAAAGGTGTTCATTTACATCTAAATACTGATTAGGATAAAAGTCTTTCACATTCCTTTATTACTTTTATTCCCTCCCCTTTTGATTGCATCCATGCAAGGAAACATGCAGGTACACTCTTTGGAGGAGGGAGTTTATAAATCACTTTGTGGACTATCTTCTGATGTCATTTAGACTACAAGCTAAGGGGGTAACAAAACCCAAAGTGCAGTGGACATTCCTGAAGCAGTATTTTAAGCTTCAATACAAACCACCACCAAAACACAGTCCTCCCCACCCACCTCCTCTCCCAGGAAAGAGGATGTAAAAAGGAGACTTGTGAAAAAAGGCTTAAGTTTAGAATGGGGGGTTGTTTGGGTTTGGCTTTTTGGTGAAAAAGGAAATAAGCCAACCTATTGAGAGACTTCATATGCTCTCAGGCAGACAAAGGAGGGCACAGATTCCTTCAGGTAAACAGGAGAAACTAAATCCTCTGAAGACAGGCAGGAGCTACCACTGCACAACAAAAGCAGCCTCGGTTAGCAAAGGCAAATAAAATCAATGTACCAAACTTAACTGCTTCCTGGGAAAAAGAACATAAAAATATTAGGGAATAAATCTGCAAAGCAATTGCTTTTGCCACATTTTCTACCCACTGATACTGTCTTTTATAAAATATCTCTGAGAAGCGATTTTTAATCAAACCATCCAAAAACCAGAATTCTTAACTCATTGATAGATCAGATACTACTGATTTAGGATCAAAATAAAAACAACTGGG
The DNA here is from genome assembly GCA_013398295.1 of Chionis minor. Taxonomy (NCBI): domain Eukaryota; kingdom Metazoa; phylum Chordata; class Aves; order Charadriiformes; family Chionidae; genus Chionis; species Chionis minor. Next base: position 578,849 of record VZSF01003870.1, read on the forward strand.
CTTGAAGAGCAAGCATAGATGTTCAGTATCTTTTCACAAGGAAGCAAAAGCAATTCAAAGGTCTTAGAAACAAACAACTGAACCTTGATACTGTTGTAGATGTGTTTTCTCCCAATATAACCATTTCCCCCCCCTCTTTTCCTGTTTCCATTTCTTCATTTTTCCACTGTTTAAACTTAGATGATGTCTTTTTTTTGAACAGTGCAAGCCAAATTTTATCTTATCATTTGTAACATTCACTTAAAATTGCTACTGTCCTTTTTAAAATATCCCAACCAAAATAAGTTAAGGGAGAGGCAGAAACATAGATGAAAAGTCCAAAACCCAGAACATGTGGGGTCAGTGAAAAAACAGACCTCCTAGAGACCCTCGCCATCCTCCAGCAGCCTCCCAGCACATACGGTGGGAAGAAATGAAAGGAAGGGAGATTTCTTTCCCCATTGCTCCAAAGCAGTATGATCACCGTTAGCCAAGAAAAGGGAATGCCTATTTTTGATTTCTTCTCTCTTCCAGACGAGTTTTGTAAAAGTGTTGGAAAAATAATTCAACAAAATATTTTTCCCTTACAAGCTACTCAACAAACAAAAAAAAAAAAAAAAGAAAAAAAAAATTGCAATTGGAAAGGAACTATAAAACCCATACACTTCATACATTTGTATAAACACATTGTAAGCCCTGCCAATTTAAGAGACTCTTCTTCCACCACCCACAACTATTTCCTTTTATCTTATCAGAAAAATAGCTCTTCACCGCTGTAGGCTAATTACACCATCTGTTTAGCCCCAGTACAGTAACACTAAGACATGGCACATTAATTCCTTAACTTCCCCATGTGGAACTGCCTTGTGTTGCCCTCGTACTCTCAAAGACACAGGCTGGGCAGAAGGAAGGAAAAAAAGGAAAAAAAAAAATATCATCCTCCTGCTATTTGTATTCCCTCTTCCTCCACCACAGCTCCACTGCCAGGCTTCACAGGGATTTAAGCAATCTGACAATTTCTCTCTACCTCACCTCAGTACAATAGTGCCAGTTGTCAGGATCAGCAATGAAAAACATCAATCACGGGTACACACACAAAGGAGGAGGCAGAGTCTATGCAAGTTTGCACCGCTCATCGTATCAAGCGAGCTGCCTCTCTCCACAGTGGTCAGAGATCACTGAATCTCAAGTTAGAGCCTTCCCTGGGAAACAGGAGATACACAGCCTCGCATTAAAAAGCAGGATTTCTCCAGTTTTTGAAAAATAGGACACTATGCACCCCTTCCACCTCTCCAAAGCAAACACGTCCTGGCCCATCCACCCGGACTACACACAGTACACAAACTGCTGGCTGTGCCCCAGGTGGGGAACCCTACCCAGTATGCACCACACATGCTGGCCTGCTGGGAGAGGTCTTCACAAGATCTCTAAGCTTTTTTCTTTTTTTTCTTTCCCTCAACCCCTCCTACTCCCTGACCAACTCCTTCAAATCAGCCAGAACATTTAAGAACATTGCCACTCTGAATTCCTTATTTAAGTTAATCCTGACTGAAAATACAACAGTAACGTTGGGGTGCAAACCACTGCACGCTCAGGCAGAGAGCACAGGAGTTTGTCCAAGCCCTGCACTATCTTGCTCAATGTCAACAGCCTGGGTCCAAGAGTTTGCAGCTTTCCACTGGAGGAAACCACCGCTCCCCATTCCCTCCCAGATCCATCAGGCAATAAGGTTATTTAATCGCTGATGAAATTCCATAGGAAGCTATTTACCCAGCTGATCTGGACAACGGGACTGAAGACATGAAGAAGGGAGGCAGAAGACATGAGAGGGCAGTCATCTCTGCATGGCAGCAGTTACAGGCAGCTGCATGCAGCAGCCTCTTCAGCCAGCAAAGCTTCAGCAAGAAGGGAACACTTGTCTGCATCCTTGCAACTTGTAAGAATTTTCTTCTACAGCTCTAAAAGTTAGAAAAGTTGTACCTAACTTTGAATGCATCTGGGATTCTTTGTATTTCCCTCCCCTCTTCCCCCTTAGAAGCATTTCTGCATTGGTAATGCGGTGACACAAAACCCCTATTACAAAGACACGTTCCAGTTTAGAAATTGTTTTCATTAGAAAAAAAATACTTGGTACTGCTAAACATTAAGATTACACCAAAGGTGAAAGGAAAAATCCTTAGACATTTAACATCAATTTGCATTGCTCAGTCAGATAGTTTTATTAACACTTAGTTATAGATTTCTGTTTTGGCTGTATGTCACAGGCTTGGGTTTTGTTCTATTTATTTGTTTGTTTTCTAAATAAGGCATGGTAGAGGGCTGGAAAGGGGAGAGCCAGAAATAAGAGAACACTTCATCTTACAGAGATTGCTCAAGAGGATATTTACATTCATCTATAGTACAGCAAGGGCACAGGTCACAGGGAATAAACTAGGACACAGAGGAGGGGAAAAAAAGCAAAGGTCCATTGAGCTCAATTACGGTCACTCTCTGCCCTCAAGTCCCATCAAAAGTGAACAACAGGAGGCGTGAATAGGGTAGGGAAAAAAAATAAAATTATATGCTTTCTTTGTTAAAATATTACACCTGTATCTTTGCTTATCATTTCAACTTTAGAAACAAAGTACACAGCTATTCTTAACAATGCATACAGAAATGTTTCATCACTATATTTCTCCTGACCTTTTTGTTGACAAAACTACTCAAAAGGGAAGCAAGCGGGGGAACCCACCCCCCCACCCCCCACAAAAATAGTAAGTTACTTCCATTAGGTAATTGCACATAGAGAAATGGTAAACACTTGGCTAAAACCATCCAGATTTCATCCCACTATTCAGTAGTGCCTTACACAAACCTTGCCTACGAAGAACAAACCTTAATACAGCCACAGGTCAGTGAAATTAGCCAAGGAGGGGGCTGGCTTGGATTCAGGGGCTCCTAGACAGTAAGGTCAGTGATACACTGTGCACAGCACACTTCATGTGGCACTGTACTTGTTTCTGTTCTCTGAGGCACTTCCCTATCATGGAGATAAAAATGTAGAGCCAAGCATTCAGTGCTGTGACAGCCGTATCTGCCCTTCCAGCTAATGGAAAAGTACCAAACATCAACACGAGCCCATAGACAGGAGGATCTCACACAACGACTGCTGTCATTTAACATGTTCCCTTCCCCCTCATGGTCAACAGCAAGGCCAGTGTAAGTCACTAGGTAACTTTATTAACCAGGTAATCCATTAACTTAAATTGTTGGACAGAAAGTACATAATCTGTATTTATTAGTTCTGAAGAGGTGTTCAGGATACTCTCTTCCTTTTCAAAGTCATTGAAAATTTTGCCAGACGATTCCCAATTGAAAGACAATAAATGTTGCGAAAAAAGTGCATTCCATAATGTAAAAGAAATTCTACTAACCGGCCTATCGTCTTCTCTTGCCTTGATTTATAATGCATATTTTTATACTGAACATGTGAACATAAGCAAAATATTTGTATTTTACTAGTAAAAAACACAGTTGTATTTGTTTAAGAGGCAGGTCCCTGCAACAATGTGCCTTTGCCATAAGTACCGCCTATTCACTCACAGAAACAGTCCACACAACTCCTGTACCTCAATATAGACTTCATATAAACCAGGTATCCCAACACTGGTAATCAAAAAACAAAACAAACTCAAAACAAACAAAAAAACCCACCACACAAACAATTCACAAACAATTCTTTCTCTCTCCCCTCCAAGAACACTGTCATTCAGACATAAGCGAATCAAGGCAGTTTTGTTGTCGCATAAACTGTAGCTCATTAAAGCACAAACAAAACTAGTTTTAGTTTTACATGAAGAAAGGGATTTATGGCTTGATGAGAAACAAATTGCCAAAAATCCCACTGCAAACTTGCAACCTAATTAAACGCCTTCTGTTACACATAGCATGAAAACTACCACCACTGCTTTTTATGTCTATAAAACCACTCTTCCTTCTAGCTGTTATTTACCTCCTGTTGACCAAGTGTAGAAAAATGCTGGTTTGCACCCTCCATGAATTCCATAAGATCCTATAGACAGTATAGCTCTGCATACAGCCACTCGTGTGCTAGCTTGCAAAGGAACATACCTATATCCCCAAATAGAGGGGGTTTGTTTCTGATGGCACACATCTTTGACATAAAAAAACCCATTGTCAATAACTTAATTGCCTTGTTATGTCAAGTATAATACATATCATCAAAGGTTAACAACACAGACCATTTCCCTCACTCCAAAAGCTCACTAGAGAAGTCAAACTTCGGAAAGATGACTCCCTTGAAACATTTGGCAGTCATACAGTCAGATTAAGTTAGTATACATGGAATGTTAAGCACCTCTTTAGTATTTCATTACCTCCCCAGCATACAGGGCCGTTGTATCATATACAACACTTAAGCTTGCACTTTTTAATTTTGAAAGCAAGTATCCAATAAACATTGAAATTATTTAAAACAGAACTCTAAGCTCTTAAAAACAGACAAAATATTTCAACTGTACCTGAAGCTGCGAAGTATCAAAGTCTCTCAATGAACCAGAAAACAAGAGAAATACACTCTTGCAATCAAAGCAATATAAATATTGATGCTTTTCAAAATCCAGCGCAAAATAAAATTCTGACTGCTTCAATAGCAAATTTTCACTCAATATCTGTCTGCTAGCACATCACCAAGTCTTTCAGGAAGTCTCCTTCCACAAAAGTTACAATAATTAACTACAGGGAACGCAGGATTTTCCAAATTTCAAAAGTCTCCTTAGCACAGTTCAAGCACCTGTCATCCAAATGTTATATCAAAATATGCATTTCCAATTATGTTTTCATACCTGGAAAACAAACGTCAGCTTAGCTACGTTTTGGTAAAGAGTTAGCTAAGACTAGGCAGGAGACCCTGACTTAGTACAGGTTTCATAAAATTGATTGGGGACCATTAGAAAGGGAAAGACAACATTGGTAACAAATGGCAATGAAGAAATCCCATTTGCTGTTGTTCTCTGAGGGAAGGTGAAAAAGAGTTCTCCAAATTTTTCCTTCTGGCAGCAGTATCATAACTCTCCCAAGTATTAAAGAACCTTCTGATGGGAACAAACCTTACCTTTTTTTAAGACAAAGTCAAATGTATGCACCGTGACAAAACTGACTTGGTAACCTGATGACAGTCAATCTAGTAACACTTCCTGGCTTGGAAAGGCCCCCAGAAAAGGTTGCCTTTACTCTGAAAGTTTAAACTGTCAGTAGAAAAAAAGTAAACAAATTAAAACAACACCAAAAAAAAAAATCACGACAGCTAAGTAGAGCATAGACTCTTCCAAGAAGCAGTCAAAATCATCTTCCAGTAATCTGGTGGGAAAATAACATGACAAGCGTGACAAAAACATGTGAATTTACACTCTGAAAGCAAATCTTCACATGAAATACTGTCCAGACACTAGGATGCTTTATATTACCTTTTGAGAAATCTGAATTTACATCACAGATGTAGCTGCACCAAGACTTTCTTAACACCGAATTTTTCATACGCATTACAGGTTGCCCATGAGACTGAATTTTATTCTTTTTTTAAATCCACACACCATGCCCTTCTGCTATCACCACAACACATTTCTTTATGTCTTACATTTTCTTACGTATGAGGAAGTAGAGTTCCTATAGAATTGGTTTATCCAATCGCACTGATCATATAGAAGAGAAATTACAGGCATCTAGAAACCGTATGTATTAATGATTACTTTTGTTTGGAAAACACAGTGGGAAAAGAATTCACCCTGTACTCTAAAAAACACCCCGTGTCTGAATATTTTGGTTACAAGAGGACAGCCATAAGCCTTCTATAGACACCATTTTATAACTCTACACCTATAACTACCACATAAACTCACCCTATTTTTCTACCCTTATTTCCAAAACTTCATGAAGAACTTCAAAGATACTTTACCCAGGTTAGTTTCTGTCTTAAAGACCTCCTTCCTAAACCATCTCCTTAGTAGGCCACAAAGGCAACGCCATTTTGTATTTGATTATGGAAGGGTCCAACTGTTTTTTAACATGTGTTTTCAAATAACCTCTATTTCACAGCAGAAATAATTGGGCTACTGCTGCTACCCCCCAAGCAGAATCAGGCACAGCGAGTAAAGTCCGAGGTACATCTCTTGCTGCTGCTGTTCCTCAATAGCTCTCCTTCAACTTTATGCTACATTACAAGGAAGAAACAATTCTCCCTGCTTCTGTTCCTGCTTCCCTGACTATCCGTTAAATCCTGTTTCAACATAAATTAAGCACTAGGTTCTTTCCACATGTCCTGCAGCATACACAGAGTCCAGAGTTGCTACAGTCATTGGCACACTTGAAGCTCATGCCCTAGCTTATCCTGTGACAACTTGTTCAAATACCTATACCTTTAGCTATACAGGAAAGTTGGGGAAAAAAAATATGGTAAGGAGGAGGGAGACAAGAAAAACCCCAAAACACACAACAAGAAACCCCACAAACTTAGTTTATTTTTCACTTTCTTTTTAGCTGAGGAAAGTAAAATGTAGCAGAATCCAAGTTGTTCTGATCCACAATAAGAGTTACCAAAAATAAGCAGAATGCAGTGCTTGGCAGATGCTGCTCTCTCCCACCACAGCGCCTCTCAGATCACAAAAGATGGCTAGAAAGCCTTGCGCTGTTTTTTCCAAGCCTACCTAGTGAGAAAAAAAACTGTTGACTCGCACTTCCCTGATGCCTAAATACTGAAAGCAAACCCAGTCACTGCGATCAGAACTTTTCAAAACAGAAATCACCACGTACCTTTAAACAGATCGGGCACAACCTAATCCACTTGTATTCAGTAATTGCTAGAAGAACAGTCAAGCATCAAATGCAGCATCAAGATATAAACAACTCTTAATAAGCATGTAAACATTCAGAATTTCTATCTGAATCAGTGTTTTCGTCTTCCACAATGACATCAAAATGAAGAACACTGTACAGTACTACCTTCACAATCTTAAAGATCTAATCACTTATAACGACCTCTTTTTGGCCAAAGTATTACTTTGGCAGTGACAGTTAGCCAGAATACTTTAAAGTTTGAAAATTTGTGATTCTAAGAGCCTAAAATTATCCACAAAGTCTCAAACTGACATTTTAGGCCAATAAGATCTTCTCTGTATTAAATAATCTCAATAAAAAAAAAAAAAAAAATAATTGATGCTTTAGAAGCTGTTTTTAAATATTTAGAACTAGACTCCGATCTCAGTGATTTTGGTTCATTGGTGGTATCCCATGATACCAGTGCAGCTCCTAAACATAAGATATTGCTTTTTAATAGCTCCATTAAACATGTTTCAAGATACAAAACAATTTTGTGAGGCCTGGGGGAACGAAGAAAGACAGGGAAATTATGCTATGTGTGAGTCAATTATGCTATCTGTGAGTCAACGCTAGCTCCTTTTCACTCTCTAAATATCTACACAGAAGACTGTTTCATAACTGCATTCTGCCTTGGACTTTTTGACAGCACATGATCATTAATTATTTCCTCCTCCTAGACTTGAAAGGAAAAAACTAGAGGAAAATTTCTAGTTTTTAATAGATCGTGGTTGGTCCTATGTGAAAAACATACTATGCATTCAAACAATAATAATTTACTCTGATAAAAGTTTATTATAAGGTTGGACATTGAATTATCCACTAGCATCCAAGTGGTTTTGTTTATGCAAGCAGCATTTTAAATCATAACTTAATATTCCCAGTCACAAGAGCAACAGTGAGATTCATTCATTTACTCTTTAAAACTAAATCAACATGGGAACTCTGAGAAGAAAGCTCCATGTGTTATCATGCCAATATGTGTGATCGTGCTTCTGGGAAGAGGCTACTTACAAAACCAAGGGGATGATTCAGCCCCTCTGTATGTGTTTCTTCTTTTATTCTTCTGCAACTGAACATAAATTTGGATTAACTATTCCACTATTTTGCATTATCTAATTTTCTATGTCATGTGTTGATGACTTTTGGACCACTGAACCAGGACCACATAAGCAGTTGTGATCTCAAAGTGAAAAGCCCAATATCCATCATCTGTATGACATAAATAAAAGTTTTCATGAAAATTTACTGTAAGCAAATTTCACAGAAATTCACAATAGTTCTGTCTAGTTGCTTTTCTCTATTGAAAATAAGTCTCAAATTTATACAAAACAGCTTTCTATACCCTGCTCTTACATCCATGATTACTCTGTTTTCTGAAGAGTCTGACAATATGTGAAGCAAGATGGCAAGTATCTTCTCATTTATCTATATTTATTATGAGAATTTAATATCCCAGTCCTCTTGCAATAGTTATTACAGAGAAACTGTAAAGTACAGGCAAGAATAAGTAGCCTCATTAACAATTAGTCAATTTTACTTAGCAATCCCACAAGAGCAAATAATTGGCCGTCAAGCTAAGCATCACATACCAATTCTCCTTTGAAACTGTGTGGCAAAAGTGAAATAACTGCAGTCTACACAAATAGGAGGTTCTGCCTCCAAATGTGTTTTTCAACACTGTTTTTCTTACTCCTCAAACAGTTCCAGTTTCCCTGAAGTCACCAAAATGAAATGCAATCAGATAAATTTAGACAATATTTTGTGTGCTCACAGACCATGAATAAAGCTATTAAAATCACTACATCTACCAGTTCCGATCCCCAGTTTGCAATACTCATTCATCCTGAGCACAAAATGCCCAATGGAAATAACATAGGTTAAATTTAACAATGACTACAGATCTGAATAATTAAACTGCCCATTTTATCAGAAAAGTGCTAATATCTTCTTTTTTCAGTTTCTGTGTGATATCACTATTTAAATACTTATTAATTTCAGATGTGATGAAAATATATCAGTATTTACAACTATCCTATACACCCTTGCAACTTGGCATTTAAACCGTTGACAATGGAATCTCTCCCTCTAGGAGGCCCACAACCAATCTGTCAAGCATATCCTATTTCAGCAAATCTTTCTAACCAAGCAAATACAAAACTCTCAATTAGGTGATCTGCCAGCATATCTTTTACTGCATTAGTTGCCAAATTTGAATAAAAGAAAAACAACATTGACAAGCATTCAAGCCCATCGAGATCTATACTAAAGCTGCATTTCTCTGTATAAGACCTACACTTTAGTTCCAGTGAAGCCAACGAGCGTAAACAGGTACTGGCCCTAAAAATCTGGCCCTGTCCTCAGACACTCAACCTTCCACCGGCATCAGATAAACGGTATAAATGAGCAGGACAGCATGGAAACCATGCTAAGGCACATGGAAAATAAGGAGGTGATCGGTGACAGTCAACATGGCTTCACTAAGGGCAAATCATGCCTGACAATCTTGGTGGCCTTCTGTGACAGCATTACAGCATTGGTGGATAAGGGAAAAGCAACTGATGTCATCTACTTGGACTTGTGCAAGGCATTTGACACTGTCCCACATGACATTCTTGTCTCTAAATTGGAGAGACGTGGATTTGACGGATGGACCACTTGGTGAATAAGGAATTGGCTGGATGGCCACACTCGCAAGAGTTGTGGTGAACAGCTCAATGTCCAAGTGGCAACCAGTGATGACTGGCATTCCTCAAGGGTTGGTACTGGGTCCAGTGCTGTTTAACATCTTTGTTGGTGACATGGATGTTGGGACTGAGTGCACCCTCAGCAAGTTTTCCAGTGGTGCGGTCAACAAGCTAGAGGGAAGTGATGCCATCCAGAGGGGCTCAGACAGGCTTGAAGGGTGGGCCTGTGTGAACCTCATGAAGTTCAACCAGGCCAAGTTCAAGGTCCTATACGTGGGTTGGGGTACTCCCAAGTACACATACAGGCTGGCCAGAGAACTGATTATGAGCAGCCCTGAGGAGAGTGACCTGGGGGTGTTGGTAGATGAGAAGCTCAATATCAGTTGGCAATGTGCCCTCACAGCCCAGAAGGCCAACTGCATCCTGGGCTGCATCAAAAGAAGCGTGGCCAGCAGCTTGAGGGAGGTGATTCTGTCCCTCTACTCTGCTTTTGTGAGACCTCACCAGAATACTGTCTCCAGCTCTGGGGCCCCCAACATAAGAAGGACATGAACCTGTTGGAGTCAGTCCAGAAGAGGACCACGAAGATGGTCAGAGGGCTGNCAGTCCAGAAGAGGACCACGAAGATGGTCAGAGGGCTGGAGCACCTCTCCTAGGAAGAGCTGGTGTTGTTCAGCCTGAAGAAGAGAAGGCTCTGGGTAGGCCTAGCAGCCTTCCACTATTTAAAGGGGGCCTACAGGAAAGACTGAAAGGGACTCTTTATCAGGGAGTGTAGTGACAGGATGATGGGTAATGGTTTTAAACTGCAAGAGGTTTGATTTAGATTAGATACTAGGAAGAAATTCTTTACTGCGAGGGTGGTAAGACACTGAAACAGGTTGCCCAGGGAAGCTGTGGAGGCCCCATTGACAGAAGTGTTCAAGGCCAGGTTGGATGGAGTTTTGAGCAACCTGGTCTAGCGGAAGGTATCCCTGCCCATGGCACAGGGCTGGAACTAGATGGTCTTTAAGGTCCCTTCCAACTCTAACCATTCGATGATTCTATGACAGAATTCAAAACCCTCCCCTTCTGGCAGCTATACGCAGTATGTGCAAACAAGTTTTTATTACACTGTAAGAACAGAAAAAATCCTTCCAGATCCCTCTCCACCAGTGCTACCATGTCCCAAGTAGATTTCCTACTCCCATAGAACTTTCTATGTTGGGTTTGTTGTCCTTATAAAGAGGACAGATCTGCTTACAAACCACATAAGTCTTCCTTTTGTAGCCCTACATGTTCATTCATGCTCTTTGTTATGAGAAAAACAGAAGCCACATAAAGGCAACAGTAAAATCATGTGGAAGATAATCCTTGGGAGTAGACATCTCCAGGAAGAGTTAATGGGGAAGGTGGCCTGACTTCAACAGACCTGTCTCTACGTACTTTACACCAGAATTGTGGACCACCCATCCTCTCTTCATCACTGGCCCTTGCCTGACTGGTAAGTCACTTAAATCTCATTTTCTAATCTACCCCACAAGAACAACAAAAAAGTGTAAGTGTTCCCTATGCTACTTTTTTTTTTTTTTTTTTAACAAAAAAGACAAACTCCCCCCCCCACTTAAAATCTGTATTTCACAGGTTTAGTGCAAGACCAGCCAGGTAAAACCAGAGGATTTGAGGGTTGGTGGAACTAACAGCTAGAGATGGTATTCACTCACCTGTGATAAGCAGCAGCCACACTAGTCTCCCTGACTCTTTCTTAACCCACCATGAGAATGAGTGGACTTCAGCCTAGCTGAGGATTCCATCAGGATCGAGTGTTAATTCATTCCAGCCAATATTACATCTGCATGGAAGGGTGCAACACTTCTTAATACAAAAGAACTTTTAACCTTTCCTCAGAAGGCCACCTTTAATCACGGCTTTTTTTAAAAATGGCATCAGACAACTTCCTTGCTCAGATAAGCCAAGCATCAAAAGGCTTAGCTGCACCAGTGACAGAATGCATGGAAGTTTCCTAACTCTTGCTATACAATCAGCTGAACAGCAGAAATGCTGTATTAAAGATTCCATGAATTTTAAAAATACATTTTTAAAGTATCCATAGGAAGGGCAAGCCCATTAATGGCATACTTAAAGATTATTTTTCAAGCTCCTAAGCTTTTAGCTTCAGCAGAGAAAGGTAATCTGATTCACGAACCAACAAGCTAACAAAGGCTAAGAAACACAAAGAGAAAACTTAGTATTCAAGAGGACAATCAACAACATTTTTCAGTTTATGCTTTCTCCATTTTGTAACAGGCACATGAACCACGGACGTGGTATATACAAGTACATTTTTGACCTATATCTAATCCTTTGTAGTTAGAGGGAGATAAATATATCTACATCCTCAGGCAATCACTATGACTATTTCAATTCTGTTGGAAAATGTTCTGCTGATTTTAAGGGTTGAGTTATACAATGTTGAAGGAAGAAATCTGGTTCTAGCTTATTTAAAATGTTCTAAGCACTATCTCTAAAAATAGAGGAAAGTTAAACATAGCTAGAAGCACACTGCATTAAACAAATATATCGCTACACCAGTGCTATGAATAACTGGTAGGAAACGCTTTACTCTGTTAGCATCTTCAAACAGTCAATGGGACCAGCTGTACCCAGTGCAAGAGAAGCGAGACACAGTTTGGTGAGGAAAAAAAAAAATACATCAGCGAGCTAACTGCTATGTTAGCCCTTAGCTATTAATAGAATAGCCATTAGGATAACTTAATAGTTAGCTATTCTTCAGCTACTCCTTGATTAACATAATTAAATAAAATTCAGAGCGAGTGATTAAAGACCTCAACTCAGTTTGAGGCTGACTTGAATACAAAACTTGAACTCCAATCTGAAAGTGTCTTCCCCTGGTGAAGAATGTCCACTGCTTCATCACAGGCAGAATCCTCTCTGCAAATCTGCATACAATGATTAATTTTACATATTAACATAACAGCTAGGAGATCAATTTGGGAGTGGAGTGAGTCAGAGTGGGACTATAACCATCTGGGGTGGGGGGGGAGAAAAGTCTTTATTCTAAACGGAGATATTAAGGAAACATCATTTCCCTAGCTTACTATCTATAGGTAAAGGAGTACAGTCTACAGAGACAAACATAACTGTTCCAGGAATTCAATTCAATAGGGCTTGAGTTTGGGATTTTTTGATTTGTTTTAAAGATTAAAAAAATCTGTTCAGAGATGCAATTTACATCAATAATTTAAAGATAAACCTTAATCTATAGGTAACAAATTGCTGTAGTCTCTTCCAACACATTTACATGACTATGTTTGACCAAACCATTCAGGGTAGAAAAGGAAATGACAAATTAAAAACTAGTATTCAAATACAGAACACAAAGCTATTTCTCAAGACAAGATGATTTTTGAAGGTTGCTTGAGCTTTTTAGTGAGTCTTCCAATATCACTCTAAAAATCCATATCTAGAGGTATATCAGACTTTAGCTCTTCAATAATGCATCTAATAAAAAAATTGTTCAGAGGAAGTGACTGAATAAGGTCACAGTAGGTTTGTTTTGGTTTTTTTTTACTGGAATCAAACTATGGAACCACCTATATCAAAACCAATTTTTTTTATTGTACTGATGAGCACTTTCCCCTTCTTGTTTTACCTTGAAAATACAGCATAACATGTTATGTTCGTGATTTAATTGCCTGCTTCACCTCTCAAGTAACACAACAAGCAATCTTTGTGTACTGTGTTGCAGTACACAAATAATACGCTGATCACGTAAAACTCCATAACAGTAGTGCATTGTAATAATAAGTAGTAGTATCTGGTCATTCAGTTTTCCTACCCATTATTCCCATTTCACTTATTTTTTTAAAAGAGGGTTAAAAACCATAATTGGAAGAGTCTCCTATCAAGTACAAAATAAGCTCTAATAAGAGCCTTTCAATTGCAGGGTACATACAGCTTATTGGAACACACCTCTATATTCCCTTGTACTCAAGACTGACAAAAGCAATCATTGCCTGTAACTGACAATCAAATGTTCGCTACTCTATAGGATGTTTTGCTTTAAAGTATATGACATTCACATTTACTGAAAATTAAGTCACTCCTGTTTTCCATTAATTTTTAGACAGTGAGCTGTCTCCTAATTAATACATTGTCAACTACACGTAATTCTTGGCTCAAGTTCAAAAAATTTTAGGCTCACCATGTCTTAAAAATTAAGTAGATCGCTTGTCTCTTTCAAAGAGAGCAGTAACACTAATCTTTTAATATTTCCACGTTCTGAAGCATAGCTGATCACAGAAAAGATACACCATTTGCAGCTATTTCGTTACACTGCTTCCTCTATCAGGTGACCAAAACAAACATTGGTGACACTCCTTACAGGTTGTCTTTGGAACATGTATAGCCTCTCCAGGATTAAGTCCTAAAAATCTTTACTTCATTTCCCATTATAATCAACTGGCTTATATATAATAGATCAAAGTCCAAATAACAGGATGTCACCTTTATGTTCCCTGGCTACTAAGCACCGTATTTTTTCATATTTTCACAGTGACTAGCAGAGGAATTTCAAGAATTTGTTCTTACACTGAGGCATGTTATCAGCCACCACTGAAACAAGCCTGGTAATCTGGTCCATTTCCATGTTCTGCTACATGCAACAAGCATCTGAAAGAATTACTTCTAAATGGACTATGGTAAACTTTATCTGAAGGCGGCTACCATTTCCCTCCTAATTCCATTAATTCCTTCTCCTTTTAAAAGAATCGACAGGACACTACCAACACACTGTCAAAACCACAGAAGAATGAAACATGATCAACCACAGAATAATTTGTCTAATTGCATTGTAAATTTAAATGTATAGTGCTTTGCTTACACTGGGCAAACAAAACAGCAGGTAACGCAAAAACGAAAGGCAACTTCAGGTAGCCAAGGCTTAAAAATACAAAGTCACCCTCGTGGCAATAATGTTGTAGGTATGTTGAAAATATTTTCTCAAAAATAGTGAACTACATTTTTTTCCACTGAAGGAGTATTTGAAGTGACAGATATGCGGACACTCTGCCACCAAATGTACTCCTCTTTTAAGACTGCACGGCACCATCCCAGTCTGGTCCTTTTTCCTCAGAGGTGCCAAGTTATCACGCCTCTGATCGCTATCGCCAGACACCATCACAAATTGCTCCTTCTCATTGTTTTCATGCAACTGAATTCCTACAGTTAAAAAGATCTGTAACCACATTTCACTTACAAATTTAACACTGAACTATGACTCCTTTGGGGCTGACAAGGCCTTCTCCCTGGCTGCAGGCACCACAGGAAAACAGCACTCTACAAACACAATAAACTTCATTTTCTAGAAGATAGGACACAGTTCCTGCACAACTGATTCCAGGTATAACTTTAATTTACAGTCTCATTGAAATCCATGCAACACATTTTCAGCAGTCTTGAAGACATCACTGATGACTGCAAACGGACTAGCACAAACGTGACAAACTGCGGTGAAGTCTTCCCCCAGGGGTTAAAAGCTTTTCAGTGTTCCCCTCCTCAAAGTCACTCACTTTGCTGCTAGGCTTCCAAACATACCGATCTGTGAAACCACTAACTACAAACTTTCACCAGGTTTAGGGGAAACTAAACTTTCTCATATTCAGTTCTACGACTGTGACTCATCTCACTGATAATGCAAAGAGACTACGGTAAGTCAGTTTATAGGAAGTAAAAGGCCTGTCTACCTTAAAGCAAAAAAAAAAAAAAAAACCACACACACCACCACACCAAAACGAAACAAAATACACACACACACACCCAACAAAACTATGTTATTCATCTCATGCCAAAAAATGAAGTCATTGAATACACAAAGATAACCTGAGTTTTTGCTTCACTCCTCCCCCCATACTGCCAAAACACTTCTGAGGATATTTGAAATCAGAATTAAAAAAAGACCCTGCTCTTTGCACTTTATGGGGTATTCCTTCAGGGCAAAGCTACCTAGGTATCAGTCCGCAGTCAATATACTTTTAAGTCCCCAAACTCCACAGCTTGTGAATGTGGTGAATATTGCAAAGCTAGGCCATCTTTGGTTTAACACTTCTTCTCCACTACCTGACCCCAGAAGGGCTGTTAATAACACGTTAAAGAACCACACACCACCAGCTTAAAGTTAGTGCAGCATTACTCTTCATCGCACAGTTCCACCTCTTCATTTGTCTTTGAAAGCAGCCTGTATAAGCAGCTGCTCTTCATGGTAACTACCTCCTTTGATTAACTGCTATGAAAGCCTCTATCAATAGGATATCTTTTTATCTCATATCTTCTGACAAACTTTGAAAATCCTGTTACAGTGGACTCTACCCTCAAGGTCTGAGTTTAAGCTGCACCCTCCTCGTTAACTGTATCATAATTGCTCTCAGACAAAACCTGTTTTTCTCCTAGCACCAGAGCGCCACTAGACAATGCTGACGAGGCATTTGTCGACTGAAACATCCTGTCAGGCTCACTCCAACAGCACAATGCTTTAGAGGTATTATTGCACAGACCTGATTAGTTCAAAACACTGCACGAGTGTGTGCAGTGCCTCCCTATAGGCACATCAGAGGTCATAAAAACGGTTCCTTCAAAGTCCAAGCTTGCCCTTATTAGCATGCAGCTCTGTGTCTCAATACCACTCATTTGTTCTATTTATACCCTAGGACCTCTTGCATGTGCTGCATAAAATCTACTCCTGATATAACCCTTGAAAACACCAGTCACTACTAGCATCGAGGAAAAAAACACAAAAGTTTCACAAATTGCTCATTTTGATCATAACAGCCAGCTCTGAAACCAACTAACATTTCGCCCCCCCCCACTTCCACACCAGGAGTTTTCAGAAATATTCCATTCATGCCTCAAACACATACTCTTCCTTTTTGTTAGCAGCCACAGATAATAGCCCTCAGGTCAAAACTTACTTTACTGGCAAAACTTCTCTACAGGCAATTTTGCCTTCGTGGTCTTTGCTTCTACCCTCTAAGTATCATCTGGCCTAGAAGCACTCAGGAGAACATCTCTGACCCACAGAATTCTTTCCTGTGGCTAAAATACACGTCTCCCATTTTTAGCCTTTTCAGTAAATTTCTCAAAGGAATTACAATCAGAGTCAGAGTTAGTATTCAGCGTCCCCGCCCCCTTTTTTTTAACTAGCTTTAGCTTCCCCACTTGCAATTTTGCACACCTCCCTGTAAAGAAAGCTTGTTTTCTTTATCAACATGTTGTGAATGTCCCTTATCAATTGCCAAATTAAATTCCAATTTAAAGTAACACCTCTTACAATATTCTTCAAAGCATTGTCACTAGGCATTTGTCCCTCCGAATTACAGGTAGTCAGCTAGTCCCAAGATAGCATACCAACAACTACAATGTTTTCCTGCTCCTGTTGTTTCCTAACTGATCTTTACTCCTTATATGGTTTTCAGAAGGACAGTAGCTACTTCGAAGTAGTTGATGGTCGTTGTGAAATCATCAGCAAGATTCATATTTAGAAGCTGCTGAGAAAGAAGTTTGGAAATTACAGTTAAAAAACAGCTACTGGATGATTTCCCTACTTTCTAAAACAAGTTTAACAAGGGGAAAAAAAATCCCTCAAAGAAAACCTTAAGGGATTTGTTGCCCAAATAGTGACTGCAGCTCAAGATAACCATGCAATATTCCTAATACCTCCCTGAGCTTCCCTTAACTCCTTTTGACAAAGCAGATTCTGCATGAGCAAGTTTCCAGAAAATACATACTAGAGATAAGCAGCAAGTTCATGAAGAGGCCTGTCAGCTCTACTGTACCGTACAAAGTATGAAAGTATTAATTACCAAATTTTCAGGATGATAACTTGCTCTTCTCCACAGTATGGAAAACAAACAACAAGGAGAACATTCAAGAAAGTAAAATGCACTGCTAGAATTTTACAGTACATAGCACACTTGAACTTCTATCCCTTCCTACCTCAGGCTTCCCCTGTAAGGCAGGAGCTACAGGTAGCAATACAAACACAGTAGCAGCACTTCTGCCTTAAAATTGTTCTAAAACGGTTGCAAGTTTACTAAGTAGAATATAAAATTAATTATCAAAGTGCAACATAGGAAAAGTTGTACAAGATTGCATAAAATGTTTTATGCACAGAACTATGGAATTGTTACCCTTGAAACATTATTATTTCCAAAAACTTAAATATCAAAACCAAACCTAAATGCCTTCCTCTCATAAGGAAGTTTCTCACTGTATTTAGCATGTCAGAAAACACACAAATTCAGCTGCAGCAGAGCATTCCACAGCTGCCGGTACAAAGGACACGCAGTGAGTGTTAAGCATTAAACCAACATAAACAGCAAATTGATTTTCCAGAAGAGCCTTTTAGAGCATTTCAGAACTTCAAAATGGAGGGAAAGAGGCAGGGAAGGAGAACTATGACAACTGAACTGCTTTGCTCTTCTGTAGATAAGCAATTCAACATTAGGTGCAGATGAGAGAAAACATAAGTCATTACAGTAATTAATTAATAATGAGTTATGCCGATTATGACTTTGAATGGGAAAGTACTTCCTAAGTCCCAGGATTCAAACAGACATACTGCTCAAAATACACAACTAACACTTCTATGCCGCTTAGCACTGCAGTTACTGTCTGTAAATAAAATACTGTTTCTTGAGGCGACTGTGACTGAATCGTATCACTTGATACACAACACTTTTTAAAAATTAGTGTACATGATCCAAATATCTAAGAATTAAGATGATTAAGAAGTATCTGGACAGCCGGAGGGGGTCATCGTCATCCCCCCTCCCCTTGCAATTCACCCACCGAAGGCGGCGGAGGTGGCCTCCAGCCTCCCCCAAGCTCTGGAGGTGCAGGCGCACACCAAAGGCACGGGCATCTGCAATGGCCGCGGCTGCTTTGCCAGGCAGAGAACAGCCGTCCTCCACCACCAGCGTCTCCATCCTCCTGCCCGTCCCCAGACTAGCAGCAGAATTCAAAAATTCAAATTTAACAGCAGGACAGCGTGACCTTCTCTTCCACCTGTATCGGGCACATTTTGACAGGGGGCCCGTGCCACCAGCCATATACACACACATGTGGCCCATGTACAGAGGGAGGGATGTCAGCCTTGGCTGGCACCACCGCACGCGAGGTCAGCCCGGCCAAGCATGCCACCGGCTTGGGAGAGGCAGGGCGCAAGGGGTATTGCTCACGTACTGCCCAAATTAACTGGGCGGGCTCGTAAATTGGTTGAACAAAACTGACATTTGCATGACAGCATGAAGGCAGGTGGTATTTCACGCTTCCACATTCAGATTCCAAACTGTTTCAGCTGCCTCAGTTTTCCATGAAAGTCAACAGGCTTCCCTTGATTTTTAGCATTTCTGCAGCTTCACACCTCAAACTCATGAGCTTCTATAAACCTTTGGGGAAAAAAGAGGGTAGGCTGGTACCGTGAAATCCAAGAAATGACGATTTCGCAGGTGACAGGGAGAGGACAGAAAAGTTTTCCAATTTAGGAGGGAAAAGTTCACACGAACTGAAATAAATCAGCCACGGTCTAGACCAAGCTCTAAGGAATGTGCTTATTGAAAAAATTTAGATGCGCACATTGCTAACGGTACGTACCTCGCTTCGCTTTAGTTTAGCCTAGTAAAACCTCAAAACAAACAGAAAAAGTTACCGTTTTTAAATACATATATACACAGACACACACAGAGACGGGAGACCGGGCGCCGCCGACCCCGGCGCGTGTTCTCTACCGCCACCTGCTGGCCGCCGCCCGCCCCGCGGGGCCCGGCAGGGCCGGGGGGGGCCCCCAGGCGGGGAGGGGGGGCGGTAAGGAGAGGGGGGACGTTGTCGGTGGAAACTCAACAGCAGGGCAAACAAAACCAAACACACACCACCCGAAAAACACCCTCCAAAAGACCAAAACCAAACAAAAAAAACCTAAAATAACCACCACACCAACCTCCCCCCCCGCCCCCAAAAACACCAACCCCCCCAAAACCAAACAACAACAAAAAAAACCACAAAACAAAAGCAAACAAAAACCAAACATTCCCCCCCAAAAAAAAAAAAAAGCCAAAACAAACAAAAAACCCACAAAAAACCCACAAAACACCACACAAACCCACCAATATTTGAGGAAGTTTGAACCTTATTTTTTTTAAAAAACAATCTTCTTTTGCTTTCCTCACAAAGCGGGGGGGGAAAGGCCCTGATGGAGGCAGGAGAAGCAGCTCTCGCCCTGCAGGTACGCAGAGAGTAAGAGTCTGATGAGCTCCAGCCAACCGATTCCCAACAGGGTGGCCAAGAGACAAAACTCACAAGACCACAAGAGTCCCGTCCTCCCCCGCCCCGCCCCCTGACTGCACTAAGTTGTCATTGATATGGGAAACAATAAAGCAGCTTTGCCTGCCTCAAAAAAAGAAACCACCCAGTACCTACAAAATGCCTGCTCCATGGCAGACCTAAGAGCCTGAGCTGGGGAGGGAGCGCTCGCCTCAACATTACCCACATCTGACGACTCTTCTTGCAACCCGCCTTCCTGAAGACCCCAAAATGGCCCCCAGACACGGCAGGGCCCTCATAGGTTGCGCTACGAGGAGGAGATAATCATTCAGCAAGTGACAACCTCTGTAGCTTTTGGTCAACTTCATGGCTACATGAGCTCATCTGGCAGAAAGTTTAAACCTCGCTCTAGCGGGCAATGTCTCCCCAGTCCACCATTCAGACAGGTCCCAGCGAGCTGGAAAAAGACAACCTGGAAACACCAGAAATCCCTTCAGGCCCATGCTCAAATAGCTAGGGAAGAAAAAGGTGCTTTTGTGCAAGGTGGGGAGAACCAAAGCATTCTCCCTCAAGCCTTCTCTTAAGGCTTCTTTCTCCAATGCTTTTTAATCACTTTACTTCCTTGCACTTGCTCACCGATTACTGACAAAAGGGATGTGCTTCTGCAAACAAGCCAGACAGCAAATTACTGCATACACGAAGCTTGAAATTCCAAGAGCAACGGAACATCAGAGTCAGAAGATTAACCCATGAAATTGTATGCACCATGTACAAAAAGCAAGGACATCGTTTTTCCGATACCCTTCTTGTGGTTGTACCTAAGAGTACTTAAGACTACCACCCAACATAATTCATAGATAGAATAGACAGAAGAGACGTGTGCAACACCTGTGAAATCACACTATTTAAACATCTGGCAAAACATATTTATTTTGTGGTTGTATTTCAAGTTAATGTTGCATTTATAATTAGTGCGCATATAATTACACAGAAAAGCTTTTTGCAAAAAAAAAAAAATTAACCTTACTCTCACAAATAAACCCCAAACAGCACACCAACTTTTGGAAATTATAAACATGGCTTTTCAGTATCTGAAATTGTCTGATGTTTTCTACCACCTCCGACATAGGCTGCTCGTAGAAACAGATCTTAAAACAACATCGCATGTAAAATAAAATGTGACCAACTTTGTTAGAACAATTTACATGCACTTGCGTGACACCACGCTATGAGCAACTCAACTCTACATTCCTGTCCAAACAAATCTAATCGCTTCCTTACAACAAGCGCTCCAGAGCCTTCAAGTTGATTTTACCCAAGAGTCTTTCTGGGCTATCTTTGGAATGCTTCTGGGGGGGCAAGGGACCAGGAGGGAGTGGAAGGAACACCAGCAAGTAATAAGCAAATACAAATGGAAGTTAAACCTTACTTAGGGTGTTAACCAAAAAAAAAAATTATGCCATTCCTTATAAATCACTGCTTGGCTAATATCGACCTTCACTAAAATGTTTACAAAGTTAATGCTGTCCTGGAGATTCAACCTCTATGAAAAATGGCACTTTCACCTCCTCTACTAACTTACGTTATTCCATTCATATGTGCTTGTGCATTGGATCATAAATTATGGGCTGAATGTCCAGCTTTCCTATTTACCAGAAAAAATGCTACTTACAACAGGCAGGTAGAGATTTTCTACTAAGCTCTGATTAAAAGAAAAAACAAAAACAAACAAAAAACCCCACCACAAAGAACACCCCAACCTTTTAAATCTGAGAATAAAATCAGGAATTTCATCTCAACTCAGATGCAGATTATACCTTTTCTCCTGCTCACACTCTTTTACCTCCTTGATTTAAGCTGCTGCTCCACAGTTTGCCTTGTGTCTTAGATCACAAGCCTTTTAAAGAAGGGAAATTACACTCATTTTTTGTGTAGGAAAGAGCCATTCACATTTATAGCTCTCTAGAAACAACAAACAGCATGCATACAAATTCCCTCACAGATTGCTTTTTTAGGAACATTCGAAAGTTTAAACAAGTTATAAACTTTAATCTGTGCCAAAACTTAGTAGTAATGTAATTTAGGTTTGCTCTTTCCTGCCACCACTGCTCATAGCAGAAGTCCTTAGACTTTGTACTCCTGCTCAGAAGTTATGAAACTTGGTAGCTTGAAAACTTTGCTCCACTGTCTGCAAGAACAGAAGTCAAATAGATGAGTCAAAAAGATACAAAACCAAAGAGGAACATAAAGAGTATATCCCTAACGGGTTTCTTCCACAAATAAACCATAGCAGTCAATGAAGAGGAAGATTACTTCTTCACTGGTCTTGGTTAGAGGTTTTCCCACTGCAAACCCAGAAGACAAAATGACTCTGCCTGTGATGAAGCACAGTACCAGCCCACTAATCAGATTCAGGTATTTTAAAGCGACTACTTCTCAAAAAATATAAATTGCCATTCCACTAAATTACAAAGTTTGTTTGTAACCACAACTTGTAAACACGTGCTACTTCATGTTTTCTATTACTTCTAACACAGAGCCTTCGCATTTATAACATGTCAGATTACAAAACGCATCTGTGTAAATTGTGAACAACTTTTTTTTTCTGATGTGCATTCTGCTACTCATTTGCAGATATTCTCTGAGAGAAGGTATTAATTCCCTATTAATGTTTATTTAAAAACAAGGAGGTTACAACATCAAATTTCATAGCTTTCATAAAGCATCCAACTATTATATTGATGGCCATGGGAATATTATAAATAATTTAAGTAAATCCTACTGGTCTCATCCTCCTTCCATGACTTGAACAAAGGGATCTACATAGATTTAATGACTAACAAAAATTAATTAAACAGGAAGGCTGAGAAAATGCAGGCATCTATTCTGAGATCTCCCACAAGCATTAAAGCAATACCTACCTTAGTAGTAGCAGACAACACTGTAAAACTTGACTCTTACAAGATCTAGTGCCAACTTTGACCTTTCAACAAGATTCAAGATGAGGACAATATAAAATTTTACCTCTAGAAGTAATTTTGTACCGAAGTATTAGCTAAGAATGTCATATTTAAAATGCTCTGTCTGCCCAGACACTGACCTTACCATCTTCCGTTTTCTTAGGAGTCTGACTGGTAGAACAGTTCATGTTCCAATTAACACTGAGTTAACTAACCCAGAGTTAGTCTTCAGTGCATATTATAAGGACTAAACAGCAACCAAGCGTTGTGCCTTTAGACAATTATGGGCAAAACCATATTTAACTTCACATTAATATACTATGGCCAGTGTGGAACAGACTGTCACAAACTCAACTAACACCCCTCAGGCACATCACAGTGCTCCCTGTCCAAATCCACACCATACTTACAGGCAAAGCAACCTCTGTAACCTACATTTATCTCTTCCCAGAGAACCCCTTTATTTTCCACAACTGCAAATTGGAGATGAATGACTCAACCATGAGAGTAAGTCAACACCATAGATTCTAGTTCGCCTGCACAACACAGAATGATAATAAGAAATCTTTCTACTGTTTGTCCTAGATATAACCAACACTACTTAAACAAAACAAAAAAGGGAAAAGAGTTTCAAATCTGTACCTTCAACTCCACTTCCCTGTTTGCAATGAGACCACTGTGAAGTTTCTATACAAGGAAACTTCTAGACGCCCTTGAAGAGCAAAATCCAAAACTAAGCTTAGGCATAAGAACACACAATGCTAAAATTTAAGTGATTAAGTCAGGGTGGTAGCGGGTGGAAGTGGAAGACTGAAAAAAAAAAAATGTTTTCTAGGAGAAGCCTGTCAAAAGCAGATACTTGTGTATTTACATCCCCAAGTTCAGTACTGAGTATGACGCAAATTATTTTCTGACTATTTTTCTACAAAGTAAACTTTAAAGGCCACAGCAGCCACTGGCAAATGGGTTTCTTATTTAAAAAAAAAATAAATAAAACAAACAACAACAAAAAACCCTGCAGCTCTAGTAAATGCAAATGTGCTAGCATGTTAATGGGTAACACTGCTGCTGGTAACACAAAAGAGGCTGTATAAAACATTCCCTAACCACCTATTCCTGCTAATAGGACTATCAAGATTACTTCAATTAGTATCACTTGTTCATTTCAAATCCCTTCCGAAAAACAATGTCACAGATAAAAATCCTACAGTTAGAGAGAGACAGTCATACTTTTTGTACTGTGCAGTTAATAAGCTCTGGGGTTTTAATCGCGTAACACTATCCCTCCTTGTGCACTCCAAGAAAAATACTGATTGTCCAAAGTGTTATATTTACAGCATGGTTTGCATCTACATCAAATGGTACACAGAACCCATAAAATTAAATTCCGATTAGAAGAGACTGACTATACCCCCACACAGTACCACAGGACCAACAATTCAGAAAATAGAGCCTCAAAACCACAATAAAAAGAATAAATCTGCAGACAATAAATGTTGATCATTTGCATCTTTAATGCCACCTAATAATGCTACACATGTAATTACAGTGGAAGAATATAATTAGGATGATTTATCTAGAATAGGTAGCATTTTCAGTCTTTTCTAAAAAAGAAGGTACTATCCTACAATGGCAAACTATAGATTAGCTTTTACAAAAATAATCTCCGGTTTCAAATTCCTGAACAGAAATCACTGTAGAAACCTTCAGATGGGACTAATGCCATCCAGAGAGATCTCAAAGTTACCTTGAGTAAAAAAATGAAATTGTTTCACTTCAACTATTTCATTAGCCTGCCCTTTTCAAGTCTTCCAGCATGAAATTAGCAACATCAGTACCAGACTGCCTCCCTGTTTGCCTAACACTAAAGGAGGATTACTTAGGAAAAAAAAATTGCAGTAGGAAAAATGCATCCAACCTGCTGGCATACTAACGATAGCATGTTCATATTTATGAAAAGGCTTCCACACACTATCCAAAGAAAGTTACAAACAGCCTGACTGCTAAATAATTTATAACAGGGGAAGCATACATTTTAAGCTGAGTCCAGAAAGGGGCATAGATTTGATTACCAATTCTGACCTTTTACCACTTTAAATCACAGGAGAAAAATAACATCACAACTACAAGCATGCAAAATGTGCAAAACCCTTTAAGGTAACTTTATAGCCTGTTTGAGCCGTTGAAAACAGGTATTAATAAAGTGCCAAAGAGGCCACAGGAGACATAACACAGGAGCTAGGGGATGTTTCCATAGTGGAGGCTTACAGAGGGTACTGGCGCGTGAGCTGGTCAAGTCAGCATATGGCTGAATATGGGAGCACACAATTTATTGGAGTGCATCTAGGACTGTAGGCAATGAGCATTACCCAGAGTTTCAGGATGAAATAAATGGCATCCTTTCCTCAGAAGCTGACGAAGGTTTCTGGAAGATTTCCAACCTTTAAGCTGTAGCTCTAACTGTGGGGAGCCCAGGGACAAGGAGTGGGCACCTCACCCTCGCTGACCAGCAGCAAGGGGTCAACCCAAGCTAAAGCAATACACACAGCCTTAACTCTGAAGCCCTAAAAAGCTACACAGCCATGTTTGATGGGGAAAAAAAATGAAAGGGTTGTCAGTAAATGGAAAGGCAGATAAAGGGAAACCCTAAGGGCACAATTTGACATTCATCACCCTTACACAGTGGACACATCGACTTTGGCTTCCACTCTTTGTGCGTTTGCACTCACCTGAGACCCAAAGCAAGCCAGGGATCCCAAGCTCGACCCCGCACTCGTAGGACTACCGCTGGCCCTGCTGCCTCCCCACAGCATAGCTCTGCTCCTGGCCCTCCCTTCCACCTGTGTGGCACCTCAGGGAATAGTTTCCTGCTGGATTATCAGGCTGGACTGGCAAACCAGGAACAGGCCAGTTCATGCCAAGGAAAGGAGAAGAGAGGCACCGGAAGGTGCCAATTCAGGTCAGCTGGCAAGGAACCGACTCCTAACCTTAACTCACTGAAAGCCAGGAAAAGAAAAACAGCTTGCTATCTTAACCCAAATGTGTTATTAACATTTTAAGTTATTTAGACAACAGTCAAAATCTACTCAAGCATGAGGAGAAGTAAAAAAATATCAATACCCTTACTTCCACATTCCATTCATAGAAATGAAGTAGGCTTGGAGACGTAATTACCATAACCACCTACTTTCCAGATCACTAAACCTATAGGTAAAGTTCAGCCCAAACTATCCCATGAGAGCCTAAAGCTACCATGAGTAACACTGTCTTCCACAGCTCACAAGTCAGAAGCTTCAGCCAGTCTCTTCCCACTTTTTTCCTCCAGAGTCTTCACAGGGACGTTGGTTACCATCCTCAGAGCAGGTTGAATGGAAAGGTCACAGAAATACTGAAGGAGACAGGCAAAACCACAAATCCCTGGTCCCAGGGAAGCCCCATACCTGCTGGGATTTCTGTTGCAGAGGAACTCCAAGACCCTCAAGCACCTGCTTTCAGGTGCTGGAAAACTTCAGCCGGGCTGGAAGCAACCTTCCAACTAGTTCCAAAAAAACACTATAAAACTGGCTACAAATTATACATTAGGCCAGACAAATCTATAAGCACATGATAAGAGTCTGACTTGCAGTTGATTATCCCAGGAAAACCCACAAACATAGCCCCCAAATAAAACTTTTTCCATTTGCCAGCATGAAAAGTAACTCTGAGTTTACTCATGGTTTCTCTCTGGTTTCCCTTCTGTTTGCATTAGCAAAAGCAATAGGAATGAGTGTTCAAGAATCAGAAAACAAAACAGGGGGACAATAATAATCAAATACACGGAAAATAAGAAAAAAATTATATAGGGATATATACATGTACTTTACTGATGATTTTTTTAATGGTCCTTGTCTCATGTAAAGAGGAGAGTGAGTCATGTTTAATTCACAAGTTTGCTACAGAAAGAGGCAGGTATAGCTTCAGTGAAAACAGGTATAACAATCTTGCTGCATCACTTAGGCAATGCCTGAAAGATTTCTTCTTTAATTAAGCTGTTCCTAGAAACACAAAGGGAAGTAAAGTACCAGTCTCCCTGAACGTAAGCAGATTTTGAGTTTTTCATCTAATAGTGCCAAATGCTCTACAAAATTGCCTCTCTCTACATTATAAGCTTGCATCAACCTAGCCTGAAAACAAAAATATTCACACTTTATTTTTTTCCCCTCCTCGCTCAAGCTAGAAGTATGTAATATCCATAACACATATGGCTTTGCAGTGAACTGTGACTTCAACATACTTACTTGACAATGAAGAAAGCCCCAAGGCCCGTATTTGTAAGAATAAAGCAGATCACACTAATCTGGCTCAAGGAATTTAAAGACTGGTATCATATTGCAACTGGCTACCCACTTGAACATAATTTCTCCTCAGGTTTTTCTTTCTACTTGAACTGCCGGCAGTGTTAATCAACTCATTCAAGCAGCACATAACCACTGTAGAATCCAAGGAAAGCTCTAGATCCTACACAGAACATTCTGCAATACACGAAACCACACAGAATTTAAATTTAATTGGTTTTGACATGCTTCTAAACAAACCAGTTTCCGCTAGCGAGTTGGAAGCCTACACGCTATATTCAAAATTATTTTACAAATGCAATCTTGAGAATTTTTGTTTCATTCAAAATAGTGAGCCAAAAATGGCATAGATTTTCTTGGGAATGAGAAGATAAGTTTCAACTGGAAACCACGAAATTTATGCTAATTGCTTTGAGTAGTCCTAAAGTATTCTCTGAATTGGGTTGCTTAACTTTTCTAAACACAGTCAGATTAAAAAAAATAAGCAAGAAGCACCCTTTACAGTTGAAACATTTTCCCAGAAATTCCAGGGAACTGTAAAAGTTTCAAGTATGTTCAACAAGATGTAACACTGCCAGTATTTAAAAGTGGGATTCAAAGGTCTAGGCCAACATATACTGACTTAAATATTTAATTTATTTAAAAAAAAA